>BMAO01003044.1:0-19638 GCA_019973975.1 Trichonephila clavata
GTATTTTTTAGCAACAGTAATTACATTTCGATCTGAATAATTTATTCGTTTAAATTACATGTCTTAAAATTTTTGAGAATCATTAATTTCCTTCCCATTTTCTTTCTTAAAACCCATGAATATTCACGACTAATGTCTACTTAAGGTTTTTTACACGTAAATTACAGTTCTCATTTTTATTTTCATGAGCGATATTCTTAATATGCTGCTAATTACCTTTAAATAAGTGTGTACTTTTGTTCACTATCTTAATTTGCGTAATTCTACACAACCTATTTTATTAAACAACATTATTTAGAAGTAATACTTTTATATCTTAATCTTGATTTTTGTAAATTTTCAAAAAAATAGAACCTGTAAACTTGTAAAATATTTTCATATAAAGAAACCCCACTATAATAACACACATATTATCAGTAAATTGCTGTACAAACTACAGTGCTTCTGAAACTTTCAATATTTGCGACCCAATTTTCAATCATAATTTTCCTCCCCCCCCCATATACAATAGCAATGTATTGAATGAAATAATAATGTTTTTTGAAGCTGAACTTACAATATGATCTTAATTGTATACCGTACACAATGGAGCACATAAGAGGGGTGTCCTGGGGGTCCGGACACCCCCCAAAAGCCCTTGAGTTTTTTTTTCGATTGATGATCATCCTATATATATATATATATATAATGTAAAATTTAAATAAGTACTTTTAATTAATAATTTATTTTATTAATTAATGCTAATTTTCATTCAATAATTAATATTTGCTGTTTTTTGTTAACAAAATAAAAATAATCAATTGGTGTTGTCTTGAGGTATGATACGAGTTGAGGGACTTTTACCATGGACTCCCCCCTTGAAAAAATTTTGTGTGCGCTACTGACCGTACATATTATCATTATTAAAGTATAAGTATCAGATCTTTTAAGTAAGTTGGCTTTTTTTAAGAAATATAATAAGTATTATATTTATGTTACTTCTCCTTTCTAATATTTAAATTGGAACATATTACACACACACACACACACAAAATAATTTAAAGTTAAATTTTTATTTCCTCAAATATCTATTTAAATGTCAGCGAAATATAGAAAAAGAGCGACAATTTTTTTATTTAACTATTCATTTGAAAAACTTCACTCTGCTAAAAAAGCCCGTGAGTGTCACAAGTTATTATTAAACTTCATATATTTTTTAGATTGGATAAGTTAATTATCAAAAACACTGTACAGGGCTGGTACATTTCTAAGTATATTACATCAGTGTAATGAGTATTTTATTTTGTTTCCTTTCAGTTCATTAATAATTTTTTAAATAATCTTTATTTTCGCTTTCTCAATATGCGCGCCAACCCCAAGCATTGTAATTACGCCGTTCTCTCTCAGGCAGCGTGCCCCACAGTTTGAGGATCGCTGGTATAGAGCAGGGTACTCAACCTTTTCCCGCCAGACCACGTGCAAATGGCGGGCATTTCACTCTGGCCACAACATGAATATAATGGAGAAAAAACACTCAAAGTCCAAAGCAACATTGTTTAAAATATTACAACTTATTTTCGTTTTTTTTTCATACTACATTAACCTTTCTGCCAAACACTCTCATACAAATATAAACTTCTATGCATTTTTTACTAATTTATGGGGTAGTTCCGATTCCCTTTCATTCATGACCAAGCCTCTTGTTTTCATTCTATTACCAACAAAAAGAAATGATAGCAGAATTGAAAGATTTGGTTGCTTGATTGATAGAATTTCTCACTATATTTTTAGTGTATTGTTTTTCAGAAAATTGAAACTCTCTTATTGCAATGAGCCATGACCGGGCCACTCAGAAAAGTTCGGTGGGCCACATGCTATCCACGGTCCGCTGGTTGAGTATCACTAGTATAGACCATGTATATTAATACTAGCAATTACCCGCCAGCTAAGGTGTATGGCTTTGTATGACTATCAGCAGCGCACGCAGAAATTGTTTCAGGGGTGGTGGTGGGGGGGGGATTCAGGCTTGAAAATTCAGCATTCTCGTATCATGCACCAATACGTCACTCAACATATTGTTTTGATTTTGTAGATTTTCTGGAACAAAAACAGTAAGAAATTAATTACTGAATAAATAACTAGCATTAAATATAAATAAAATTAATTATTAAAAACAAATAATTAAATTCTGCGTACTATATACATAGGATTATAATCAAGGGCTTTGGGGAGTCCAGACCCAGGGACCGCCCCCCTCTGATGACTATGTACACTTTTATAAAGTTATTGATTTATAAGTCTCATTGTTAAGCCTTCATATGCAATGAAAAATATTCTTAGAAACGGAAGTCTATTTATTTATTAGGCTATCAAAACCCTTCTTGCTAGTCGATTCCCACAAACCCTTTTTAGTAGATATCTACTAAACAGAAGAAAGACGTTTACTAAAATTCAAGTTGTTCTAAATGTTCAAAAACGGACTTTATTTTAAAATCTAAACCACCCCCGTAAACACCACATTAAAGAATATTCTTCAGAAGAATTCCACATTCACATTTTTTAAAAAATATTTATTATTCTTTAATTTATTTTTGGAATATTTTAGTCTATATGCTCCAAAGTTTAGTCTAGATTATATGTATATTTTAATATTATTTAAAAAAAAAAGAAAACATTACTTTGTAGTTTATGTTTTTAGTCAAAAATATATCTGATCTAATGTATTGGTTATTAATAAGGAATTTAAGAATGAAATAATTCAAATGAAATTTGAAAGCAATAATTTAAAATGAATTATATAAGTATTTTGACAGTTCTAATTTCCCTGTACATAGTTCTTTAACTTGACTTTTCTGTCTTTATTTGTTAAACAAATAAAAAAAAATCTTATTCTGAATGTCTTTCAGTTTTCTGGAAATTGTTTGGTGATGACAAGCCAATTACTTTTCGATAACTTTCATTTAAAAAGAGGAAATTAGCGCTTTCCGTGCATTAAATTCTGCAAATGATATGTTATCGTTTTAATTCAAATGGTTGCATTCGTAATAACAAAATGTTTGGAAACAATAAGAACAAACAATAAAATTATACTTACAAAGTTTGAGCATTTCCTATTGACTGCTTAAAAATTCCTTTCAGAGAAATGTCCGAAGGATCTGTCTTACAGGACCGACCTTCTGTTGAATTTCTATTTTTCTTTCTTTCCCGGAGTGTATTTGGATCTTTTGTTAATTGTGTGAGTATTTGAGACATTTTCATTTTATGGTTCATTATACATGGTTTTATGTCTCATTATTATTTCTGAAACATTTACCAATACCTTTTATATCAACTAATCTTAAATAATCTGTCCTGGGAGTGAGAGAGTTCGAGGAAGAAGCAGATATGATCATGAAATAACTAATTTTATTTTGTCTTGAGTACTTTACTGAATATGAATGAATATGACACACACTGAATATGCAATTTTATAACCTAACCCTGAGAACAAAATGAAATCCTAACCCGTAATCAGATAACTAAATTATGGAATGTACTTATCTGAAGTGGCAACTCTTGTACGATCCTTCTTGAAGTCCGATAGTATAGTCATCGCTCCAAGTTTGGTTACATAACCACTTTCTGACTGATTTTCAGTTGAATGACCCTTCTTGTAGCTCGATAGTATGGTAAGCTCCAAGTTTGGTTACATAACCACTTTCTGGTTGATTTTCAGTCGAATGATCCTTCTTGTAGCTCAACTTGTATGATCCTTCTTGAAGTTCGATAGTTTAGTCATAGCTCCAAGTTTGGTTATATAACCACTTTCTGATTGATTCTCAGTCGAATGATCCTTCTTGTAGCCCGACTTGTATGACCCCTCTTATAGCCTGATATTATGGTCAGCTCCAAGTTTGGTTACATAACCACATTCGAATGATCCTTCTTATAGCCCGATAGTAGGTCAGCTCCAAGTTTAGTTACTTAACCATTTCCTGATGGATTATCAGTCGAATATTAATCTTAAGATGCGCAACCACTCGTCGCTGTTCACTCACATTTGAAATTCAGCTCAACGATCGAAACTCTACCATTAAATATCATACTCAACGACTGGCTCTGAAATAGTATAGTTACATTTGAATAAAATCAAGTCATCTCTACGGAAAGCGGGTTTTATACAAAAATCACAGTTAAAGAATGTTTTTTCTAAGAGGATCAGAGGAAGACCCGAATAAAACCCGTTACAAATCTAAACTCTTTTTTTTTTTACACAAATTTTAAATAGTTTAGGAGATAATTAAATTTCAGTAAAAATTGTATTCTAGATGTCCTGTATGACAGATTAAGATGTCCATAGCTATTTTCTTAAATATATTGTTGATACTTTAATTAAGGGACATTTTTTTATTACAGTAAAAATGTTAGGCATTTAAATAATTATAAGATATTTTAATTTTAATAAATATTTATAAAAATAATAAAACAAAAATGAATTGCTTTTAGAAAAAGAATTATTTATGGATTTTATAATTTTAATTTGTTGATGATTGAGCGTTGATTTACTTGCAAGCATTCTATATTCTAAAAAGCAGGATTTAAAATAAAAATTCAAATTTAAATAAAATCTTAAGAAACTTGAATTCTAATTCAAATATCATTTTCTTCATTTGACTTCATTTATAATGTAAGGGTCAACTCAAGCCACGTTATTTTGAACTAAACCAGCAAAGGATTTTACTCTATTTTTGCTAGCTATTAAAAGCACAGTTACATAAGATCACGTTAGTGGAAAAAATCTACCTAACTATGGAATTTGCGATTGCAGTACCTAATGATGCGAAGGACGGTGTCAACAGAAGTATATTTAAAATGAAGAGATGCTTTGTAAATAAAACAATTCTCTGTGACTGTTACGGTCTGAAAAGAACAAAAATACTGTACCATTTTGAAATCTTAATGAAATGTGGACTATCTTTTAAAAGAGTATGCTGGAATTGTGAGTATTTTTTCTGTGTAGAGTGAAAGTTAGGTAATAATTTTTTGTCTCAAGCTCCGACTCACATTAACTACCTTAATTTTTAACTAGACTAACCAATACTTTTGTCTGACATCAGATTGTAATTAATGGTACGACTAAGTAAGATGACTCTAGTAAGTGCTTCTCAAACTTTCAATATTTGCCACCCAATACTCCATCATAATTTTCATCCCGCCCCCCTCCTTAATATAACAATATATTGAATTCAATTGTACTATACTTTGACTCTAAAGCTACAATACGACTTTAACCTCTTGAGTGCCATCGGCGTATATAAACGTCTCTCTCAGCAAAAGCAAGAAATGCCCCAGACGTATATATACGTCTTGCCGAAGTAAGATCTTTCCTGAGCTCTGCTATCCATAAAATTATTCCGAAGGCTTTGGAATTGCAAAAAAAAGAACCTTGACAATGTTAGCGAATGATTTAATAATTTTAGATTATTTTGCTTCTTTATTCCTTATTTCTTGCACTTAACCAAGTGATAGGGAGTTTTTTTTTTAAATTTTCCCCGAAAGAGAGAGAGAGAGAGAGAGATGATCTCCCCTTCCCCCTGTCACCTTATGCCCTCTTATCGTTCAGTTTTGGGGCACCCTGTATATATATATCGAATTTTATACATTTGTTTTTCTTTTTGATCCGATTTCTTATTTAGATTTTTTGGGAAGAAAACATTATTTTACAGCCGTTTTTAATCTCATAACTAACTTTTGATTGTTGGGAAGATATTTTTTTTCAACTGATCCATTTTCTTGATATTAATTTTAAAAATTCTTTACATTTATTGTTCTTACTTTCATAATATTTTACACATTTTCGAAAGAAAAAAATTATAAAAATATATAAGACCTACTGGAAAAATAAGAGAATGTACATGGTGCCTCAAAATTATGGCAAATAATTTAATACAAATACTCTACATTAAAGCTAGGGATTAGCTAGGGAAAAAAGCTTAGGATTATGAAGCTTAGAAATTAGATATCTCGAAGGTATTTACATTTCCCAGAATTGCACCAGACAATGATATATTTTTTTTAATAATGTAAATCTTAAGTGATCTTTCTTGTATTTATATAACAAATAAACGTTGATTATTCACGACTCCTTTTTTCTCCACAGTTTTATGATTGCAAGAATATTTTCTTCATGAAAATAAATTGATAAGGAAAATAAAATAGCAGTTTGCCTAGAGAAACGTAAGAAAAAAAAATAGATTCAAATTTAGCTTCAAAAGTTTATAACAAATCTGAGTATGTATAAATTATCACAACAATAATTTTCCGAGTTAATAAACAAATAGAATATAGTTCAGAAAATATCAACTTACCAATATAAAATCAAGAATACAATCCTTAAAAGTTTTATTTTCCAAATTGGAAATGCAAGGAATTGTGTTATTTGAAGCGGAGTATAGCGCATGCTTGTTTCACTTCGTAAAATGTCTCCCATTGCAATTACATTACAAAAAACCTTATTTCCAAGTTTTAAAAAATACTTGCGTAAGAAAATGCGACTTTACAAATAAAGTCAGTTTAGAAAAGAAGAAGCATATATAACAAAATAATCAGTAGCAACAGACGTTTATGCTATAATATTATTTTTGAAGTTAAAAATGAGATGTCACATCAAGTTTATTCGAATCAATATTTTAAGAATTTTCTTTGTGCGAATGGTAAACTTTGCAGAAAAAAACATGTCTTTCGACTTTATTTGTTAGTAAAATATTTCTAATATTTTAATATTAAGCTAACGAAAAAAGAGTATAAGAAGTTTCTTTTAAAAAACTATTAAACATTAATGCATGTTTTCTTCAATATGATTCTAATCTATCTTTTAAAGATGCTAACATTTTTTTCAATCATTTGCATTATTTTTTATGTTTTTAATTTTTTTAATAATTTGAGACGAGTTTTCTTTTATATTCAATATAGATAGTCATTTTAAAAATTTCGTTTTATTTTTAAATACTTCAAATATTTATTTATTAATTAATAAGTTTATCTTAAGATACAAATAATATTCCATTTTCACAATACATAAAGTTTTAGATAATAATTATGAAATAATTTAAGACATTGAATATTTTTATACATTTTTTACTTTGCATTTACTGAGTTCTTTTTAGGGTTTGTAATCCCTGGATTTGGAGATTACATTATCCAAATCCCGGGATTAGGATTGGACTATTTATTAAAAGTACTCCCATATCTGCATAGTTGAAATTGCATAATAAAACTGAAAATATAATTAAAAATTGATTTAATATTATTTTAATGAAACAAATAAAAAATAATTCATCATAAAAATCAAATAAAAATAGAACATAATGAAATTTTTTTAAAAAGAATTTCTTCATTCCTTGTGTTTCTGTAAAAAAGCTTATAAAAACACAGCTCCTCCAGTCTTTCATCGAACATATCGAAAACATATTGAATTTCATGGTTTAACATACACACCCTTCCTCGAAACCTTCGAAGTTCAACACGTAAGAAAACTGACATTAAACGTATACAATACAAAAAATAAATAAGATCATTAAATGTTTTACCAGATTCACAATACTTTGGAAAACATTTCAAAATATAATTCTGACAAAAATTAAATCCCGAGATTAGTTATTTTAATCCCGGAATTTCGGGATCCCGAGGCTGCAACCCCTAGTCCTTTTTTAAATTTGTGATGAAGACATATATTTTTGAATAAGATTAAAGAAAACTTTTAAAAAATTAAATTTTTAAGCAGTTGTAAGTTTGCGAAATGTGATTTGGATACATTAAATGTCCTAATAATATTTTTGTACACTCTAAGCAAATTTAGAAAACAATGAACGCTTCGATGAATTTTTTAAAAAGCTAGGATTATTTTTAATATTTCTCTATAGAAAGTATTGTGTTTAGATTTAAATAAAGTATATAAGGTATATTAAAAATTAAAAAGAAAAAAATTTGTTTTTAGATTAACCAAACAATTTATTTAATTTGTTTTAAAAAGGTTAGTGAAATTTCCATTTTATAATATGCAAATGCTTTTTTTTAATTGTTAATCGTATGTAACTGATAATGGAAAAATAAATAATAGTCAGATATTTTCTAAATATCAATCGATAAAAAAATTCAGACATTTTCTAAAAATATCTCATTCAAAGTAAGAATAATTTTTTAATACCCATTACTTCTTATATAATATAATTTTGCACAGAATAAAAATTACACAATGAATGGGAGGTAACAAAAAATTGATGTCAGAACTACCATGCTATCTATTATCATTCTACCTTTATTTAATATCAATTCCAAATTGTTTAGTTTTTACATTATTGAAAAGTAATGTGTCATAGTTTATGCTGTTTTATTTGAATTCTACTAATTAGAATCGATTTTAGTTGTTTGTTTCCCATTAATTAAATTCTCAAATGATGATTAAAGAATACGATAAAATCTTTTGCCTAATTAGCAAAGACATTCCGTGAAGCATTTATTTTCATGTTATTTTGGACAAATATCCAAATGCTATTTGTATACTAAATTGAACAGATTCATTATCTGGGTACTTTAATTACTGCTAAATAATCTCACGAATTCCGTTTTGCTAAAATCTGTTAATTGAGTTCTCTTAATAGTCTGTGCAAGTTAATTCAACTATGAATTACATGCAATAAGAAACACGAACTTCACAGCTGCAAATTGTAATTGGTCGTGAAATTAAACGAATTGCAGTTTTCGTAATTATTTAAGTGTGGGCTGCATGGAATTTAATTAATATTTAACTATTATATATACCACAATATTTAACTATATGATTTAAAAAATAAGAAGTTTTCCTCGATATTTTGATAAGAAAAAAAATTATTTCTGAAACTAGAAAACTGTTACTTTGATTTAGGGGCCAATAAAAATTTCATTTTTTATGACAGGTTATCTCACAAGTTTTATCCCTTGAATCCAATTTGGTGTTTTTAAATATCATTACAACAGTTCTTCTCAAACTTTCAATATTTGCGAAGCATTATTCAATCATAATTTTTATCGCCCCTTTTACATACAATAACAATGTTTTGATTTGAATTATACTATACATTGACGCTAATACTTCCTTTCTACTTTAACTCTTTTCACCGGCGTATATAAACATCTCAATCAGCCAAAGCATTAATTGCTCTAGACGTATATATACGTCTTTCCGAAGTACAATCTTTTCTGTGCAGTGCTATTCATAAAAATATTCCGAAGGCCTTGGAATAAAATAAAAAGACCTTGACAGTGTTTGCGAAGGATTTACTTATTTCAGAGGATTTGCTTATTCTTATTCCTTTTCTTCTTCCCCCTCGAATACATCACATAAGCACGCCTAAGGGGAGTGAACCACGTACCTTTTAATCAGCAGTTAAGGGATTATATATAAACCGTACAAATTAAGATAAGTGTTAATTTTTCTAAATAATTTTATATATGACAAGCCCATGGGGTCATTGGTATAATTATTAAACTTTATAACTTAGTATTTCTAAATTAATTATAAATTACATTGTGCAGTACTGATACATTTATAAGTGTATTGTATGAGTGTAAATGTGTATTTATTTCTCAATATGCCAGAATGTATTTTGTTTGTTTACTTTCAGTTCATTTATAATATTTTAAATCATCTTTCTTTTCGACTTTTCAATATGCTAGCCCCCCCCCTCGAAAGGCCATCACGCCCACCTAGGGGGTGCGCCCCACAGTTTGAGAAACACTGCATTGCAAGTTTTAATTCCTTTCTTTCAGAGGAAATATACTACGTTAATTAGAGTAGGCATTTAAAATGAAATGAGGTAGAGTTCAGGATAGGGGCGCTGTAACATTGAATTGCTCCTATTGGATAGGTTATCATGGAGCATTATGTACCTTACTTAACCAATTACTATCTCTTAAAAGTCTATTAACATGAAACTTACAGAGGTTGTATCTTTAAATTATCTCAGTTAACGTTGTCAATGTTTCTAATATTAATATAATATTAGTACAGTAATACCCCGAATTTACGCGATAGGTGGGAATGATTAATAACCGCGTAAGTCACATTCGTGTAAATCGTTGTATGATTTCGCATATAAATGGATATAAATTATTCTTAGTTAATGCCGTAGACGAAAAGAATAAGAACTTTGAAAAATATGTTTAATAAAACCTTATATAACACAAATACCAAATCATAAACCGAATATATTTCGGTGTGGAAAGTTTCATAAAATCTAACAATGTAGTCTGCCGGCTCACACACACACAAATATTTTTTAATCACCGATAAAATTTCTTCGTAGCATGTTAATAATTTTTTATTCCTTGTTTTGTTGAAAAAATACGCTCTTCGTCGGAGAATGTATTTTCTAAAATTTGTAACCTCTTTTCAATTAAACTGAGACCTTCTGTCAAAAAAAATCCCAACACTCACTCGATCTTCTAACTGAACTGGTTCTAAAGACTCAAGTTCAATGTCTTACTCCTGCTTATGCATTTCGATGAGTCATCCATTGTCAGCTCCTGATTGTAGGAATCCAGCATTTCCTGTGTGTGTGTGTGTGAACCTCATCTCTCCACTTCTAAACTTATTTACCTGAAAGATCGTCAACTACTTCAATAGCATTGCCAATTTCATCAGGCCCTGACACCCATTCCATCTAATTTTCAGTTATGGGGGGGGGGACGAATTGACGAGATTTGAAAATTGTGTAACTGCGGTTCGAGTAAGTCGAGGTATTACTGTAGTGTGTTTGATTATCTGCAATTTATTCACTCATGAGTAGCTCTTAACATCATACAGTAAAGTTTCTTAATCAATAAACTGATTCTAGCTATGTTTATGTAAATTTCTTATGGCTGAATTTCTCTCTGATTGTCAAGGCTGAGATTTTTCTAGAATAAAATCCTCGGAGGTATAAACATAGACTTGGGAGTACCGATACAACGACACCAAATCTTATTCGCTCATGTATTCAGACCTAGTTTGGGATTTTTGCCGATCAAAATTTCAGTCGAAGGATATCGTTGGAGAATTTATTCGATCTATCGGAATCTGTATTTTGTTATATGGGATTATTAGCTGCATTTTGTTATATGAGATTATTAATTCTATTTTTTGTATGGGATAACTGTATTATTATTTGCAGTCGTTCCTGTGTATGTACCAATGGAATCATTCGTGAGGAATATCATCAGAGTTACCAACGCAGAGTTCGGGGTTACTGCTACACGTAAGTGACCGAACAAATTTAGTGATCGTAATTGAATTTTCAAATTCTAATACGATCACTAAATTTTTTTCGTGTTTTCTATCCTCATTAATTGAATCTTCATAAATTGACCTCCCTGATTTTAGTCCTTTGTAAACAATTTATTTCACTTTTGATAATAAAATAACTGTACAGATTTCGTTTTAAATTAACAACAAAAGCTGTATTGCTTTTATGTAGTATAAAGACGTATGTAGGCTTTCAGAAAACTTTAAAATGAGTACTCTCGAAAACCTGATATGATATCTGGAAAGATTACATTGGATATAAATATTGAAGAACTCAACCCCTTTAAAACAAACGAGTTTTAAGAGCACGTTAAAACTCTCTAGTGAATTTTGTGTACACCCTTGCAATTAAAAGTAGTTCCTTGTCTAGAATACGTGACAATGCATTATTAAGTTTTCAAAGCATCATAGATCATTATATCTAGAAAATATTTCTGAGTTTTTCAATTTTATAACTACTTGTATTTCAGCTTACTAACTACTCTTTTTGTTTCATTTTTTTGTATAAAAACTAGATTTATTTCTATCGCTTTTGCTTTTTTAAATTATTTATAAAAAGCGTTAGAATTTATGAAAATCTTCAAAAAAGTTAAAATTAATGAATGTTCGATTCTCTATCGTTTTTGCTTTTTGAAATTATTTATCAAAAATGTTAGAATTTATGAAAACCTCCAAGGAAGTAAAAATAAATAAACGTTCGATTAAATTTCTAGAACGAGGGTTCGATATTTCAACTGAAAGGAATAATCTCTTGAAGGGAAAGTTTGGCTCAAAAGTAACCAAAGGTTCTTCCTTAACTGCCTTTTTGACTCCCCGAGGCATGTCCAAATCCGTAAACATCAATTCTTTAATCGAACTATCTTGTTTTCAGACGAAAGGGTACCAACATTTCCTTTTTTACTTCCTAAATCCCAAAGATCCTTACTGCTGAGCCCTTTATCTTGTTGCCATTTGTACAAGATGCTGCCAGTGTCAATCATTGCTACAAATAAGGGAAAAGACAGCATGGATGAAACACGTGGTTCTGAGGAGAAATTTATTATCCGAACTAAGCATTTCGCAAATATTAAGGAATTGGTTGCCAAATTTCATTTCGTTAGTTACTATTTCATACCATTAACATACTACCGAGTAAAGTATAAAATTAAAGGATAATTATGTGCGTTAATCTTAAATTAATTGCAGTGCAGATTCTTAAATTTAGTTCAAAAATGGAAGCAGGAAAAAGAAGAATGTACACTTGATCCATAAGAAAACCTCATACACTGAAATCCATCGGTGAGACATCCGATGATTGCAATGGCCATTGAAAAATACACCTTCACAACCAATCCAAACTGGTCAAGATTGAGGTAAAAACAAAAAAAAAAAAAAAAAAAAGAAAAAAAAAAAAAAAAAAAAAAAAAAAAAAAAAAAAAAAAAAAAAAAATAAAAAAAAAAAAAAAAAAAAAAAAAAAAAAAAAAAAAAAATGATATGATGAATACGATATTCACATGCAATACAGCTTACAACGCTACGCATCTGAGTACAAATTAATCTGATTTGTGGAATATTACACCCTCATCAAGCAATGCCCTCCGAAGTTCCGGTAGACAGGTGGGAGGGGGTTGACGGGCTGCAATTCGTCGGCCAAGCATATCCTACATATGCGCTATTGGATTCAAGTCCGGTGAGTATGCTGGCTAATCCATACGGGTAATATCCTCCGATTGAAGGCATTCGTCTACAATGTTTGCACGGTGAGGACGGGCATTGTCATCCATAAACAGAAGTTCAGCACCCATGGCGCCCCGAAACAAACGTACATATTGTTCCAGAATGACATCCCTATAAATGTGGCCTGTCATCGTTACACTCTGAATATGCAGGTCAGTTCTGGAACCAAGAATAATTCCTCCCCAAACAAGCTATCCTGCACCACCGTAACGGTGTGTTCAATGGTGTTCTCTTGGTGGTAACGGGTACCTGGCTCTCTCCATATGAAAGTCCGGCGAGAATCAGACTGCAAACTAAACCTGGAGTCGTCGGAAAACATCACTCAAGACCACTGTTGCGGTGTCCACAATGCATGCTCTCTACTCCAGGTTAATCGCAGGCGACAGTGAGTTGCGGTAAGGGAACACATCTGACAGGCCTACGAGCATATAGACCAATATGCCCTAAGCGTCTGTATACGGTCTGCCTTGAAACTGTCGTACCTAAAGCTGAAGAGAGCTGACGAGAAGGTCTGATGCTGTGCTCCGTCTGTTTCTTTTGGCAGTAACTGCCAAATACCGGTCCTCATTCGGCGTTGTAACTCGAGGGCGACCTGTGCTGTAACATCTACTCACATTACCATCATCTTGGAATCGTTGCCAAGGCCTGGAGATGACACTCTGGGTGATTCGAAGTTCCTCGGATACTTCCAGCTGGGTACGTCCACATTCCAAACGTCCGATAATTCTACCACGTAAAAAATCATCCAAATGCTTCCTTTGTGCCATAACGATGCGGTTATTGCACTGAAAGGCTTTTAAAGCGCTTGTAACAATTTTACTTCTTTGCCAGCATAATTCTAACTGTGTCATTGTGACACAAATGGTGGCCTGCCTCTGTGTTTCAAAAATGTAACCTGCCTTGTTGTGTTGTTGTCTGTCTTCTGTATGAATTGACATAAGAAAATTCTGTAGCATGTCAAGGTGTTTTGGAACAAAATTTTGTCATACTTCCACAGCAGACTGATTTTCATCAAATCAAAGACAGTATTTCGCTTTTTCTGCACCTTTGTACATCACCATTATCATAATGTCGTCAAAAAGAATGATTATCGCTCGCTGAAGACCTAAGATCTCTGTGACACCTAACGCCTTACATAAGTAAACTTAGGTTATATTACTACTACTCTGAATTTGAACGGGTTAATTTAAATTAATATTTTGGTTGTTCTTAACCGACGAAATTGCTCAACTAATTTGCAGAAACGCTGTATATTGAGAAATTTCTATGAATTTCAAACATCACTTTTTATGAACATTTAATTTTTTTTTAATTCTATGGTATTAAAAATTATGGTATGGTATTTAATTTAAGGTATCCGATTACCCTAAAATTGTGAATTTTGCCAAAAATTGACCAATTTTGTTTATGATTTTATATTATAAACCATCTTATTAGCTTTATAAAAATACCAATTTTATTATTTTCCATTCACTAGAACAAAACCTACAATTGTTTTAGTAAAAGCAGATGCTATTACTTTAAGCAAGATGTCATACTTTAAAACGCGTTTTACTCAAAATGAGTTTTTTTACAATGTTCAACACTATTGCTCAAAAAGTTTTGGAAATATTTAAATGGAATTTTTAAAGTATGTTCTGTATAATAGTAAAAGTGTTTTAATTTTCAGATTTATCAATTACTGTTTTATTACAAAATTTAAAGTCCCTTATGCAAAAAAATCACAGTTTTTTTAAGCAAATTCATATAATATCTAAGATAAAGTGCTCTAGTTTTTGTAAAAATTAAAAGATCTCTTATCCGGAAGCTCATTTCAAAAATGAATACCGTAGCAACACATCAGAATTGAATAATGTAAAATTTGCTCATTAACTTTTGGTACAAATTGGGCCCCATTTGTGTAATTTTTTGTAAATGTTGACCAGTTTTTTCCCATTTTAGTAATAATAATTTTTTTCTTTTCTTAATTTTAGCATATTTTTTCTTAAAATGTACTAAACAAATCTAAAAACCACAATATCTTCCATATCTCCATTTTTTTAAATAAAAGTTATCGCAAGAAGTCAGATACCTTAATAAAACCTTCAGTAGAAAGAGAAATAATACAATAAGTAACATAATTATCCAAACCCATGTTATAGTTCGAACAAACTTAAGCAAAATGTTTCACCAACTCGTATAAACATTTTTAAAAGCATTATATTCAATTATTGACTTTCTTCTTCTAGCTTTAATGGGAAAAATAACTTTTCCAGTTTTGCTAACAGAGTTATGAACTAATTATAGTAATGTAGATGAAAATATATAATTAAAAAGGAAGCGAAATTAGCTTATATCGTACAGTAGAATAAATTATCTTATTTACTCACAACTTTGCAGAAACGACAATGATTATAAAAAATTAGAAGGCTGATTAGTAATTGCACCTTTAAGCTCGACATTTTAGTAAATTAAAAATAGAATTAGAGAATTAAGAAGTGAATTTTCTCTATTGCTTATTTATTGTTCTTTACTACTTACAATAATTCACTTAAGAGAGCAAAATATATAAAAAAAAATGGAATACTCATTTTCTCATGAAGTGGTAGTGTATTCGGATGAATGCAATGTCCTCGTTCCCAACAATTTTAATTAAATTTTCTTCTAAAAAAAGAAAGCTTTTGTAATACAATTACGCACATAATTCTAATTCTGTGAATAGACAATTATATTTGAGAAAGATAAAAATAAAAACTGAATGGCTGTAGCTTAAAAATATTACAGAGATGTTTTGATTATAATGTTGTTTTCCTTTAATTTATTACGATAGTGTGAGTGAGTTTATATAACGTAATTTACTACAAAATTCCTTGCATATATATCGGGTTATATTTTGAATTAGTTTTTAACATGAAATAAGTAAAACCCTTTTATTTAATATTTATAAGGAATGCATTAATACTTAAGCTTATATTATTGTTAAGAATATTATAAATCCTTCTAGCTGTCTCTGAAATATTTAATAAAATTGATAAATGCTTTTAGTTTAAAACGATACTATAACCCTTATATTAATTATGACAACATTAAAATGACGTCATGTTTGAATGAACGCGCAATCGTATTCATTTTAATTATGATTTATCGTTTGACGAAAATATTCTTTTTTAATTTTAATGTTTATTGTTGTCGTTGAAATTACATTTCAAAAAGGCTTAATAAAATGGCTTCCTAATTGTTTTTTAAGCAAATTATTCACTTTTATTTAAATAAATCTACAAAAGACAGTGAACACTAAAATTTGTTCCACACCGTGCAAAAATAGATGATTATAAATAAATTTTCTTGCTTCGGTGTCTTGACAAGTTCTTTTTTCGAATACAGGAAAATTTAATTAATAAAATGTAAGCATTGATAATTTTTTTCACAATTTGTACAAATATCAAAAAGCAAGTTTTTATATTTCTTTTATACATTTTTTCACAAGAATTTATTTAAAAAAAATAAATTATACATATAGACCACAAACTTTGTTTATTTTTAATTTTTTTTTTATTTTTAATACTATATGAATAATCTGATCTTGTGTTCTTTGAAATTTTCTGATAGAAAGAAAGTTTTAACCTCTTTTAGTTTTTAACTACTATCATAAATCTGTACCCATATTTGATATTAAACTCGTATTTAAACTATATTATCCATCTAAATTTAATTTTACATTTGATCTTTTCTTAAATTTCTGATGATATCTGGTGTGTGTGTCGTTTTGAATTATATTCCGGAATAATTGCATAGATTTTCCGAAAAATGAAATCCATAAATTATTTTCACTGCTTGTGTTTCTTCAAAAAATATGCTTGTTTTCTCTAATCTATTAAAAATACTAAAGAAACTAATATTGATTTTTTTTATGTTAGCCTCGATGTTTTTTTTAGATTTAAAAGCTTTATCATCTTAGTGTACTTGCAACTCCCGATTCAATCTAATTGTATTTGTTAACTTCATTATTCTGAAAGCTTTTCTTTGTTTGTAATAAAGAAAAGAAAAATAACGAAACAAATTGTTTATAATCGTTCGTTTTAGTTTCCTCATTTTCTAGTTGAAGCTTTTAATTTCTTCTTTTTTATATCTTTAAAGAAAAATTTTGTGGACAAGTTTTCTCCATTGCCCATGATGATGGTTTTTATGATGAATGAGGCATTTGTTTTTGTTGTATAGAACATATGGCATCAAATTTATTTTTTGGAGAACTCTCAAAAAGTATTTTTTCTGCTTTTAATAAAAAGTAATTTACGAGTAGCCCTCCTATGCCACAGAACCTTCTTGAATCTAAAACCTGCTTTCGATATGATACAGCTTATGAAATGTAATGTTTTAATTTATAATTTTCTATCAGTATGACATAATGTACACATTAGTGTCTCTTATTTTAACCGTATGTTAATCATGCAATCATTAATATTGTTGATCGTGAAATATTTAATATTAATATTTAATTTATTCCTAGTATATTAGTTGTTAAATATTTACAATTTATATGTTTTGCATTGTCCAATAAGTAGTTTTTTATGGTTTAATTGTTGAAAAATTGCAATAAAAGTCAAACTTATTCTAAAACAGAAAATATTTCTCAGCCTTAAGACGCGAAAATTTGATTTTAAGCAGAATTTATGTAAGCAATATATGTGACAATAATTTTGAATTAATGTTGATGAAAGCTATTAAATTCACAATGAGTAATGGTGATAATTAGTTTCACTTGTATATAAAATGTATGTTAATAATAATTCATAATTATTTTTTAAAATTGTAATACTGTTAATACTCATTTATCCAAATCCCATTCACATGGGTGTAACTTAATCCGAATAACCATTTATCAGAATTAATAAATAAAAAACACAAATAAAAAATTACTTTAGAGACCAAAATCGTATGTTATGCCAGGTTAGAAACTATACATTGGATGTTTAAGGCGTCTATGATGTATTATTGTCCAAAAAATTAACACACGTTCAAGAAACCACACACAACAAAAAGAAAAAAGTCATTTCTTCAATGCAATGAGTATGTCAAGTGTGGTTAGTGTAGATGATCTCGGACTACTATCTTCTAAGATATTCTTAAGACATAAGAAAGTATCACGGAAGTAAATCTTTTATTTTAACACCATCTAAATGAGGATCTACTGTAAGTGATATAATTTCAAATTTTATAATGATGTTAATAATTAATATTAATGTATGTTCTATGCAAAAAAATTAGAGTATGACAAAATTAAAAACTTCAGGAATATGTATTTAGACGTTTGAAAACAGTAAAGGTAGCGTGATTTGAAATATAATAATTTAGTTTAATTTAGCCGCAGCTATTATTTACATGAATATACAATTTAGTACTATTATATGCTTTGGAGTTCCAAAACAAAACTTTGTGAGGGAGGGATCTTGGTGTCCGTTCATTGCGATTGTTTCGCTGTCAACTCTCTCTCAATCAGCCCTTCGCGGTTTCTGCGATTGACCGTTGTCGGCGTCCCCTTTCACTCCCCACATCCGGTTGTGGGCGAGTGAGTGAGTGATTTTGGGGTTTATTGGCGCAAGAGCCGAAATCGGCTATACTGCGCCAAACATTTGTTTTATTATCTGTGGTCTAGACGGGAAGAGAAAGAAAGAATGAATTGAATGACAAGAAAGGGTCGAAAATAGAGAAGGATCACTAGGTACCCCGGTTCGTGAAGCCCATGTTTACCAAAACGGTGGTGGCGAAATGGCTTCTCCTCATGTCAAAGGTTGCCAGGGCTAAGACATGTCCGTTGCAGTATATTAGAGACTGCAGGTGTTTTTTTGCACATGTGGTGATCAATTCTCCTAAAACTGATCCGGCAGGGGAGGAAAGTCCCAGGGGGGACGCACAGATGTCACAGTATTTAGTGTAGTCCCAATTCACAAGATTAGTTACATCCTTTCATTTTTCTAAACTATTTAACTAGTAAAATATGTTTTAAATTGTTTTATAGTCATATCCCCTTTAAAACACCCACCGATAAATCGTATCCAAATTAAAACAATTGCGTAAGGACATACCTTACGATATAATATTCAAATGATTAATTTTTGGTAGTCAGTGGCTGATTGGCTACAGATTCTGAACATTGTAACTTAAACTCGGAAAAGTTCATAATGCAGAGGACATTTTTATGCAAATATTATGTTCTACCTATAGTGATTTCAATATCGGACCAAAAGTTCAATATTGGTATTCGGTATAATTTAGGTCTTAATACCAGGATTCCGGTTTTAGTACCGGTAGTGGAAATTTTAGAAAAAGTAAGAAAACACAGGTGTTTTTTTGTTTTGTTTGCCAGTTTTATTAGAAAGTGTAAATATTACAAAAAATAACGTATACTTTATAAATTACATAACAGTATATAAATAATCCCCAAAAGGTAAGGGAGCCTCTTCCTTATTTAAATCACAAAAAAAGTGTAAATATCACTATTTAGTCTGTGGTCTTCAACGTATAAATAATGAAACCAAACCGAAGTATTATCAACTGATTTTTTATGTTCTTTAAAGTTATTCTCGTTCATTGTTATGGGTTATTACGTATGTGTATGTGAGTATATATATAATAAATCTCAAAAAATATTTTGAACCTTAATGTA
>BMAO01003045.1:0-27556 GCA_019973975.1 Trichonephila clavata
TCGTAAACCAACAAATATCTAAGTTTCAAGCACTTGCTTTCAATCTACATTAAAATCGGGTCTACATTTGAGACAGTTAAAGAAATAACTTTAAAAGTACTCGATTTATGTGTTTACTAAATCGTATAAATGTTTTAACTGAATTCGAAACAGTTTCACTAAAATTTAAGGCAACTTTTATTTGATGTAACAATAGAACAAGAACTGGAAGCATAACTTTAGACAGAAAAAAAAATTTCAATAACAGTATCATTTTGACTTAACTAGAGCACATAAAGAATTACATATGAACAGTGGCGCACACAAGGGGGGCAGTCTTGGGGGTCCGGACCACCCCCTAAAGCCCTTGATTTTTTTCGATTGATTATAATTCTATGCATATAATACGTAAAAATTTATTAAGTTTTGTTTTTAATAGTTAATTTTATTAATTAACGCTAATTATTCATTTATTAATTATTTTTTTTACTGTTTTTTGTTCCGAAAATCGACAAAATCTAAAGAATATGCTGGGCGGCGTATTGAAGCATGATATGAGAACAGTGGAATTTCGACCCCCTTGAAAAATTCCTGTGTGCGCTACTGCATATTAACTATGAATTCCTTTTTATTCGAGTTGATACATGTTATCAAGCACACCATTTACTAAAAATGCTTCGTTTGTATCTTTTTAAAGTGTGTCAATGGATTTTTCTCATGTTAAAATAAATAAACTGTACCATTTAAATTTCCTACATTTTATGGGTTTTACATTGAATGATTTTTTCGTTGAACTCTGAAGCAACACGAGGGCTATTGGGGGCGAACCATGGTCAAGTAATTAGAGCGACACCTGAGCTGGCACCTATTTCATAACTTCCACACCACGTCAACGGGAGGATTTTGAACTTCAACAAATTTAACGTGCATCAGCCCCTATACACTAGTAGCAATAGATTTCTAAGTCGACAGGATTTTGAGTCATGATGAGTATACTCGTCATGCGTAGAAAGTAGTGACCACTGGCTATTTAAGTTGTAATTTTTGAGAAAAACAAAACATATTCTCAAATTTCAAGATGTTTAGAATATTTTGAGGCTATTCCGAAGTAAAATCACAAATACAGTATAGAACGTCGTTTATCCGTATCAATTGGGACCGGACACCGTTCGGATACGCGATTGTTCGGATAAACGAAAACTGAATACGATCCATGCAGTATATGAAACCGGACACTAAACGAATATTGAAAATCATCCCATGCGGGAAACGTGCTTGAAAAAAAAAAGCACAAATAGGTGCAAAATGTTGCAATTTTACCTTTATTGTGGAAAATAATCACTTATTTTTCTCTGTACCATTCTACACCATTTTTTCGCTGCAAGGTCTCCGATTCTCTTGAGCAGCAGTAGTTGAGTAAGACAGCACTCTGATTGCTATTCGTACCACTCCATAGCTGTCTCTGATGCAGAAAACGCGATGGACCCTTGCTATTTTCGTTGTTGTTGTTGTCCTCATCCGTTTCATCGTCGACGGGTCGGATTCTTCTTGCACGAAAGTCACACTTTCGTCATCATTTAGCATTTGAAATCCACAGTCTTCTGCATCGCATGCCATTCCCGAAATATCCCTCACCTTTGGTTTTCCCATCACTTTTGGCCTCACGCGAAACAACTGTTGATCTTGCACTGTTCGAAAACATAATTCATATACAGTACATGTAGTTGACAAAAAAAAAACTGGTCCGGATAATAAATGTTCGGATAAACGACGTTCTACTGTAAATAAAAAATATGTAAAATTTAAGATGAACTCATGCATCCCCCGAACGCACCGGCTGAAACAACGTATAAGTTCACAAAACGGATCTATTTAGGTGCGATAATAATGTTTTCTAGATGTTAGCCTAAAAGGGGTAAAGGGAAACTACGAAAAGTTGATTTGTACTACTTTTATTTTTAAGATTCTTCCCTTTATATGTATTTAATTTTTCACGTTTTTCGAGTAATGTGTATGTAAAATATGTTTATAAAGTAAAAACTAAACTAAGTGGCGAAACAGCCCATGAAGGCCAATGCCTACTGTGCCCATCTCAGTTTTCCTGACCTTGGACACTGAGGTGCATGAGCGGATGTTCCGTCCAGGATGTCAGTCTGACGCGAAACCTCCAGTTCCCAAGCAAGCTCGGTATTTATTTATCGACCCAATGAAGGGATGAAAGGCTGAGTCCACCTTGCTCAGCCCAGGATTCGAACCCCGGACCTGTGGCGTGAAACGCTACCACTCATCTAATGAGCTTAATACATGTTTATTGTAAACCAACTCTCCATTATCACTTTTCTTTAAAATAAATTTTTTATAACAAAATAAATCTTATTTCTTTTGACAAGTGATAATTCCTTACAATCGTTTATAGCAGAGGTTTTAAACCGTGGTCCACGAAAGTCTCTCATTTAATGTTAAGATTTCCTCTTTAACAGACTCTGAAAGGCCTCGTAGAAAAATTGAAAGATGTTGTCATTCTAGACTAGATCATTAATTTGTCCGCAATAAAAATATTTGCTAGAACTTTTATTTCGATCAGGAATATTCAGTTTTTTTCAATTCCTACTATAAGCTCACACTCTATATCTCTATATCTCTATATCTCTATCTCTCTATATCTCTATATCTCTATATCTCTCTATATCTCTATATCTATATATATCTATATCTATATATATCTATATCTATATATCTCTATATCTATATATCTCTATATCTATATATCTCTATATCTATATATCTATATATATCTATATCTATATATCTATATCTATATATCTATATATCTATATATCTATATATCTATATATCTATATATCTATATATCTATATATCTATATATCTATATATCTATATATCTATATATCTATATCTATATATCTATATCAAAAATATATATATATATATCTATATCTATATATCTATATCTATATATCTATATCTATATATCTATATATCTATATCTATATATCTATATCTCTATATATATTTCAATATATCTATATATCTCTATATCTATATATCTCTATATCTATATATCTCTATATCTATATCTATATATTCTCTATATTCTATATCTGTATCTATATATCTATATCTATATATCTATATCTATATATCTATATCTATATCTATATATCTATATCAAAAATATATATCTATATATCTATATCAAAAATATTTATCTATATATCTATATCTATATCTATATATCTATATCTATATATCTATATCTATATATCTATATCTATATATCTATATCTATATATCTATATCTATATATCTCTTGTTCAAATTTTCAATCGTTAATGAAATACTTTCTATTCATCCCCAATCAAGGTAAAATAAATTTTTTTAAACTTGTACTGGATAACACGTGATGTTAATAAAGTTTTTTTTTTTCAAATATTGATTCATTAATAAAATTAAATCAAATTAATTACCAGTTTCGACGCCAACTTAGATTCGTCTCCATTGTTGTAACAATGTAATTTAAAACAATGACAAAAGTTGGCGTCGAAAACCGGTTGTACATTATTACAACAATGTAGACAAATAAAAATCATGTCCTTTTTTCCAATTGTTAGTTCACTCCAAATTTTCAATCGTTAATAAAATACTTCCTATTCATCCATTCAAAGTAGAAATTGACTTTTAAAAAAAAATTATTTTTGTACTACTTGTTTTATTTTCGCAAATACATAGCCATTACTAAAACGTTGTTTTCAAAAAATGTATAGTAGAAACACATGTGCAAAGATTAAGAACTGGATTCAGATAGTGCGCCAATATGATAACAATTGCATCCATCTTGATTTCCCAATCGAATTGCACCTATATTATTTATTTATTTGTGCCTCCGTTATTTATTTACTTGAAACCAGTATTTTGTAATATTTTATATGCATATACAATTAGATGTTTATCCTTTTCCTAAAGGGGAGGAAGGAAATGTGATAATAAATTTGGTTTAAAAAGCTAAAAAATACTTTTTTTATAGTTATCGAACTAGTTTGTAACTAAATCTTTTGGTCGCCAAATCTGAAATTAGACGCCAAATGCGAGATGGGATCTGAAAATTGAAGTGAGTGAGTGATTTTGGGGTTTAATTGGCGCAATGGGGGAAATTCGCGACTGACTGGCACCAAGCGAGTAATCACGTGACAAATTGGGCAACAATTGCACGTGCTTTTCGATACTGTGGTAGAATCCAATATGCAAGTTGTTGACATTCTTTAGCTTTAATTTATCTAATTAAAATATATGATATCATTGTATTTTATTCATTTTTCTAGTGTATATATTTGTTAGGAAGAACTCTCAACAACTCTTTGATATAATTTTTGCTTTATTCTGATTTATTTATCTAATTAGGTATTCGTCTGCTTTAAATAGTGTTAGCTGGTATATTTATTTAGGTTGGAATCCTAGCACTTGGTACACAGCTAATAGATATTTTAATTCTTAATTAATTTAGTAGTTATTAATTATATATTTTTGCGCAAGAATGGCTTACAGTATATAGGATCAATACAACTTCTTTTTAAAAAACTTGAAACTGTTTGACTATCGAATAACAATTGTATCGTTTCCTTAAAGAGAACTCACTATTATTATCAAATAGAGTCAGTTAAGTGTATATAATATAAAAAAATGTCTGTTTATAATTTTAATTCATAATTCAAAGTCAAGAGAAAATATTTATTCTGAAGAAAAACAATTTGATGATAATTTGTGAAAGGAATGTTTACAAAAATTAAATAAATTTTTCTTTGATTTTTACATTTCACAAATTATTGATTTCTAAATTATTAATAATTATTATTTACTGTTAAAAATTTATCATTTCTTTCTTTAAATTAAAATAAAATATTCTTAAGGGGAATGATACCATCGCAAAAGGCAACAATTTTTAGAAATGATCAAATTTAATTTGATGATTTGTTGTTATTTTATTATTATTTTTTGAAGTACATTTTAAACTTGCAAAAACGTTTGTTTCTTGAAGCCTGTGTATATAGACTATTAGGTAAAGTTTTAGATAAATGTAGATAATTATTCTTTGGTGAAAGTGTATTTTTTTCCATCGCCTCCCTTTTTTTTGTACATAAAATATTAGAGTTATATGGTATTTATCCTGTCATGAAAATGAATTTTTTTAACACTATATTTACATCAAGTTTGCCTACTTACACTTAAAATTCGAATGAATATTTTATTTTACTGTGGAACAGTTACTGAATGAAATGAATTTTATTTTTACAATGTATTGCATATAAATACTTTATATATATGTATGTGTTTTACAATATTATGGAGCATTTAAAGATATTTGAAATGTTTCTAATAAAATAACATTCTCCATATTTGACTGTCTGATTTACTTAGTAATTATTCTTTAAAAATGTTTGAAATTTTTTTTCAAATGATTGTCTAAAGTAATAAAAGAAAATACTATTTCATTTTTTAGTTAAAGCAATGATTCATATTAACATATAATTTTCAGGATATATTCATTGTAATGTGATTATCCATTATTATGAGTTATTTAACTACATATAAAGTACATAATCAGGGCTAATAATTAACTAAATGATTATAATGAGTTATTTCTACATGTATTAACTGCTTTAATATTTTCTCTAAGTTGCAGTCACTATAGCAAGTGCTCTTTAAGCACATTAAAATTAATAAAGAGTTACCTTCAGTCATGCATGTGTACAGAATGCTTAAAAACCTTGTTATATTAAGTATCGGGGGAAAAAAATTGCAAAAAATTGTAACTTTCCTGGAAAAAAAAACATGCATTAAATAAACATGTGTCTGTAATTTTACTCGTTAGTACAATGCTTTGCAGAACTGAATAGTTTTCTATTGGAAATTGCACTTTTATATCTGGGATACTAAATATAATGCATGGGTATGCGACACTTGGATCACAAATTAATGTTATTAATGCTAGTATGAACTATATTAAAAGTTCGCATTACAATTTTTTATGACAAATTGAATACTTTTTTTTTAATTGTCTTTGTATAAAGTGCCTTTAATATATACGTTGATCTACTTTTTAAAAATTATTATACAATATTAAGGGAATGTTTCATCAGAAAAGGTGCAATAATTATCAGAAATTTAATCATCTTTTGTCTTAAATATATTTTTCTTCTTATTGAATTACATATAGTTTATAAAAAATAATAGTATGATTTATCTATAAACAGATTCTTGTGTTCGAATCTTAGATAATTAAATACTTAAGTACCTCTGTTACTACTCTGAAGATGCGTAAAATAAGTAAAACTTAAGTTAATTAAACATTATATGTTCTCAATATAACTTCATTTAAAATAAACAAAAATTTGCTTAAGTTAACTAACATATTTTACTTTCTTATGTATGATCTAAATATAATTTTATTTAAAATAAAAAATTTGCTTTGAAGTATTTACATGTTTGTGAAAGTCTACACCTCTCCAAAATCCTTTTAGAACAGGTTTCTTTTGTGAAGACAACAATAGTGAGAATAAAGCTTGGTTTAAGCTGGCGTCGGTATTGAAAATATTCTTCAAAGTAATTGCATACATAATAAATAGGGAGGAGATGGTTTATAATCCTCACGTTTCAACATGCTTTCAAAACACTGATATTTTGCCCTGGTATATGAAAAAAAGTGATTTTTTCGTCAATCATATTTTCATTTATTGATTGAACAACCATTTTAGCAAAATGAGACATTTTTAAAAGTACAATGTGAAACTGCGATAGCAAAATAGTCCTAGCGATGGTAGTAAACAAACGGCAGCGTAATCACGTGACACAGTTTTCACGTGATCGTGACGTCACATGAATTTAGTCCATAGCCGATTTCGGCTATACTGCGCTAAACATTTGTTTTAATATCTGTGGTCTAGACGGAAGAGAAAGAAAGAATGAATTGAATGACAAGAAAGAGGGTCGAAAATAGAGAAGGATCACTAGGATACCCCGGGTTCGTGAAGCCCGTGTTTACCAAAGACAGTAAACCCCGTGGGAAAAGGAAAAGATCACTAAGGCACCTCGGGATTGTAACACCCGTACTCGCCTAAAGAAGGTGAGCCCCCTGAGGGGTCTGAAAATTGGTAATTGTGAGTAAGTGAATATTAACGTCGCACTGTTCTGAATATTAACGTCACACACGAGGGCTTTTGGCGAAGATCCGCGTAATTTTGAACCATGGTCAAGTGACGCGGATGACACCTGAGCTGGCACCCCCTCTCCTAACTACCACACCACACCAACGGGAGGACGTTTGAGCTCTCGACAGATTTAACGTGCAACGCTCCCCAGCACGGTGGGTTTTCAGTGCTACTGGATCGAACTCATGACACGCTAGCCATGATCCGATGCCTAGACCACTTGGCTACCGCCAGATGCGGGATGGGATCTGAAAATGGGAAATCGTTAATCGTGGTGATCCTGATCAGGACAATGGAACAAAATTATCAAATGCTTGTATTGTCATAGGTCGTGGACAAGTGAGCAAAATTTCGAATTAATCTGACCTTTTAAAGTGGGTAAAAATTGAGTTCAAAGATTCCGTTACATACAAGTGAAGCTTATTAAAGGGTGTTAAAAAAAATCTATATAAATAGCAAAAGCAGTCTTAGGAGAATTGAGAAACCACTAAATCACTTAGCCATGCATTGGGAGTCAGAGAGGGGTGCTTAAAATTTTAGGGGGTCGCGATGTCAGGCTGACACATAAAGTAGGGGGGGGGTTGCGGCGATCGATAGTTAAAGAACCGCTGGTTTATAGTATGTATCCATGATGATTTCGGAAAGGGGCGGGTAATCAAAAATCAGTTTAGAAATTTAAATAGTATCCCATAGTACCGGACTCTCCTCTACCTCTGACTCGCAACATAATCGCAAATGAAAGACAAAAAACGAAAAATAAACATTTAGTATCGGTACCGCACCCAGCGATTCGTCTGTAAGCAAACATGAGCGTTTATTCTAAAAAAGAAAGCGAGACTACCCCTCGAAGTGAAAGCGAGAATAAGTATACAGAATTCGTTGCGGTTTCAAGTACCACTGAGTGCAAGTTTGAAATGGATAGTACCTAAAGCCTGGCAAGATTTAAGAGCTCCTGCAAATTTATCAAACGGAGTGAGTGACAAAGTTCAAATGTGATAACACTCAAGATAAACTGATGTGCACGGCTTTCTATGGAAACGGAACAAAACAATACGACGTACCTGTTAAAATTTTAATATTAAATAATAAAGTACTCATCCCCTCACTCCCAATACAGGTTAAGGTAATTCACACAACATAATTCGAATTTATTCAAAATCGTTCTTTAAAATGAAGACTTTTTGATGAAGGGTCTTTTTAAAAAGGCTTCCGCAGTTCAGTTTGTGATCTATTGTTTATTAACGGCGTAGTTTCAAGCTTACGAGGGTTATAGGCGACAGGCCTAAATAATTTTAAGTGAGTGAATATTAACATGGCAATATTTTGTTACATGAGAGCTTTTAGCGACGGATCTCGTTCTTTTAAACCATGGTCAAGTGATGAGGACAACACCTGAAGTTGCACCTCCTCTCCTAACTTCCACAGCACACCAACCGGGAGGACGTTTGAGCCTCGACATATTTAACGTGCATCAACCCCATCTGCATGGCGGCTCTTCAGCGGTTCAAGGCTCGAATTTATGACACGCCAGCCACGAGTCCGTTACCTTGAGCACTGGGCTGCCGCAGCCACCTTGTAATTCTGAATCATGATTAAGTGACGAGAATAATACCACAGTTTTTACGCCCCTCTCCAAACTTTCATTCCACGCAAACGTGAGGGCTTTTGAGCCTCGACAGATTTCACATTCATCAGTCCTTCTACAAGACGGGTTTTCGACACGATTCGACACAAACAATCCCGGCTACGAGTTCGCAATCACATGACCACTTGTGTATTTTAAAAACCATTTTGGAAAACTCTTTTTTTTTAGTAAAAACAAGTAATATAAAAAAAATTTAAGTGAATTCCTACTTTGAATGGATTAATAGAAAGTATTTTATTAACGATTGAAAATTTGAACAAGTTACACTCATGGACAAAAAAATTAGCGCACCAAGGAGTCGTCAAAATGAAACGAAATTTTACATACGTAATGACTACTTTGATATAAGTAAATGATTAGAAAAAGAATCATTTATTTCAGAGAAAAAAGCAAAAGAACGGAGGATTTAATACCCTGTTGAGCCCCCTCTAGCGCGAATGCACGATGCGATACGATCGGGCGTTGAGGAATACAAGTTCTGTATGATGTCTTGAGACATTTCGTTCCGTATTTGCTGTAACCTTGCCTCTAGTTCGTTCAAACTCGTGGGATGCCCAACTCGCCGTCCCAAATGATCCCAGATATGCTCAATTGGAGAAAAATCTGGGGATCGGGCAGGGCAAGGAAGGGTAGTAACAGCGCGGAGACAGTCCTGTGACACCCTTCCCGTGTGAGGCCGAGCATTGTCTTGTTGAAAAATGGTTCCTGGGAGCCATTGCATGAGTGGCAACACCTGTGGTTGCAGGATGTCATGGACATACCGCTGGGCTGTCATGGTGCCAAGGAATAATGCTAGGGGTGACCGTGTATTGTAGGCAATGGCACCCCATACCATCACAGCAGCTGTGGGAGCGGTGTGTCGCTGTAAAGCAAAGGCAGGATTGGGGCGTTCACCACGGGATCTCCACACTCGTCGCTAAAGACGACCTGGTTTCATTCCGCTACAGTCCAGTTTCCTCGTGCGCGGCACCACTCCAAACGGAGGCGTGGATGGGTGGTTGTCAAGGGCAACACACGTAATGGGCGCCGCGATCCCAAATCTCCTTCAGCCAGGCGCCTTCGTATGGTTCGAGAAGACGAAGGGGCCCCTATTGAAGGTGCTACCTGTGCCTGGATGGCGGCGATGAAGCAGTTGACTGTACGCGTGCATTTCTTACGATGTGGCGGTCTGTCGAGGGCGTCTTGAGCCTGGTCTTCGTGTAAATAACATCTCTCGGATCCACTGGTCCCAACACCTCCACACAACACAATCAGAGCGACCTAATTGACGAGCTACTGGCCTAGCTGACCACCCAGCTTGCATCATGCTGATGACTCTCCCCCTCTCAAACTGTGACAGCTGCTCATATTGTCTTCGAAAATGGCGTAATGGCATGTCTACCTCAGTGCTTACTTTCTAAACGATTCAGCACACTCAAACAAGCTTTAGTTACCTGTTTTATACTCCACGGAGAACGACGTGATACGCCTTCTACCGGCTATACGTAATGCGCAATCACGCTGCATTTTTAATCATTTGCATATCTCCCCGACATGTACCTTCATGCCAAGTTTCGTTACGATCCCGCAATTATTTCTTGGTGCGCTAATTTTTTTGTCCATGAGTATATATATATATAGGAAGAGAGTTAGTAATAGTAGAAATTGAAAAAAGAAAAATTTGATATGGTTAGGTATATAATATTAGTATGTATAACCAAATAAAACAACTACTGTTTCTTTTACAACCAAAAAATAATAATTTTCGTAAAATTAATAAAATTCATCATAAACACATGCGTATAGAAAACTTAAAAATAAACGTATTAAAAGGATGTAATTCGGAGAAAACGGTTTTACAAACAGTGTCACTCAAGCAAAAACAAAGAAGCTATTGAAAACAAATTACTTCACTCAGTGACGTGATAAAACAAAGATGAACATCTATAAAACGACATTCGATGGGACGCAATGAAGACCTGCGTAGCTGCTTCACAAGCGTGTCGGAGAAATTATAAAATCCTCATTCGAAGAAAGGTTTTACGAAAAGATCTGTGCGCCGTTTATCATTTATTTACAGTGACAGGTTTACGCAAATAGCGGTTTTTTTACTACGTCATACATGTAGATTGACCGCGGATTTGGTGACTTTTCGTCATACATACTATAAACTTCATCTCAAATACAACCATGCTTTGCCATAGTAATACTGTTAAGCGAAAATAATTTCAACATTAAATAATTCAGAATCACTAAATTTGAACAAAATGGATGAGGTAGAACGTTTTAGTACGAAAGAATTTGTTTTATAACGGAAATGTATTTTGTAATAGTTGAAAAGAAAATTAATCTTTGCAAGTTGCCACTTTTTGAAGAAAAAAATTAACCGTTTAAATTAATGAATTATATTTAAACTGAAAAAAGGATAAAAAATATTTCGATAGTTGAGGGAGATTGGTAAAGCTCCTAAAGAAATTAATCTCCCTACTTTATAAATAAGAACTCGACACGTTAATTTGTAGCTTATGCATTTTTAACACCCTTTTATAAGCTTCACTTGTATGCAATAGAATCTTTGAACTCAATTTTTACCCACTTTAAAAGGTCAAATTAATTCGAAATTTTGCTCACTTGTCAAGGACCGATGACAATACAATAATTTTCTAATTTTGTTCCCTTTTCCTGATCAGGATTACCGATTTCCCATTTTCAGATCCCATTGCGCCATCTAGCAACTAATTTCAGATCCCCTTTCCAGATTTGGCGACTAAAAGATTAAGTTACAACTTAGTTCGATTAACTATAAAAGGGTATTTTTTAGTTTTTTTTTTTTTAACTATGATTTACGATTACTAGTTTCCTTTGAAACGGTAACATAAACCTTTCCTTTTGAAAGGTCAATCTTCAATTGACCTTAAAGTGTAGAATTCTGAAAAATGGAGCTTGATTGTTGTATGTGACTGTCAAGAGAGGGTGCATCAGCAAAGATGGAATAAAAATTCAGAGCAATTTAGAGGAAAATGTGATTAGGAACATTGTTTTTAAGAGGCCCTTAATTGAAGTACAAATTAAAATGTGAAGATAAAGACTTGATTTTGAAGATTTTTTCAATTCCTACTACTAGTTCACTTGCTCCCTATATATATATATATATCTTGTTCAAATTTTCAATCGTTAATAAAAAACTTTTTATCCATCCACTCAAGTTCAAATAAATTTTTTTTAACTTGTAGTGGACGGCACTTGATGTTGATACATTTTTTTTCAAATAATAAAAATTAAAAATGAACAAATAGTAAACAAAAATACTACTCCAATAGCATATATAGAGAGGAAAATCGTTCGTTGTGTCCCTGTAGCGCAATGGATAGCGCGTTGGACTTCCAATCCAAAGGTCATGGGTTCGAATCCCACGTGGGATGGCCTAATTTCTGAGAATGTGATTTCTTTTTTATTATACTATTTTATAATAATAAGTAAATTTAATTTATGAATAAATAGTAATAATTAAAAAATAGTACAACACATTATATAGAAAGGAAAATGGGAAAATTGTAAGGAAAAACGCTTTCTATTTTGTCACTTAATATTGTGATTCTGTTACATGAATATACACATTTATAATAATTACAACTATTTAATAAAAAGTAAATTAAATAAAATTCTTTGTTGACCTAAGTAAGCGCTGACTTAAATTGTTTTTTATATTACAGCAGAACGTCGTTTATCCTAACGCTTATTATCCGGAGAGTCAAATATCCGAACCAAAGTCCGGATACGTTTGGAACAGTGCAATGCTCAATATTTGTTTCCGGTGAGGCCAAAAGTGACGGGAAAACCCAAGGTGAGGGATATTTGGGGAATTTCAGCTGTGTGATTTGGTAAACATCTGCGCTCAATATTAGGTCAGTTTGTTTCCAAGTGAGGGGTGTACACGTGCTCTTTAGTTAAGTTTTGTTGATGTAGAAACCTAGATGGCATGCGATGCAGAAGACTGTAGATTTCAAAAGCTAAATAATGACGAGATAGTGACTTCCGTGCAAGAAGAATCCAACCCTATCGACGATGAAACGGATGAAGACGAGGACAAAAACAGCGAAAGTAAAAAGGATCCATCAAATTCCGACGCTTTTTCTGCGTTAGACTCAGATATGGAGTGGTACGAACAACAACCAGAGTGCTGTCCTACTCAACTACTGCTGCTCAAGAGAATCAGAGACCTTGCATTGAAAAAACGAAGGTGTACAATGGTACAGCGAAAAATAAGTTATTTTTCACAATCAAGGTAAAATTGTGACATTTTGCATCTATTTTGCTTTTTCTTCAAGTACGTTTTCCGCATGTAATGATTTTCAATATTTGTATAGTTTCCAGTATCATATACTGTATGGATCGCATTTTAATTAATTTATTAACACTGCTTCTGGCCTTGTCTTCAGGGACATTTGGATTTTAACTGACAGCCGTGCTTCTATACAGCATCTTTCTCGTTGGACAAATGTTGGGGATAGGACAAACCTAAATATTCTGGATGTTGTGGGTCGACTTTCTTCTAGACACTGTATATACTTTCTATGGGTCCCCTCCCATATTGGATTGAATAGTAACGAGATAGCCGATAGTTTGGCCAAGTATTGCTACTGACACTTTGCTGGGTGATACTTTTCTAACTTTTGCTGAACTCTACTCTATTAAAAGGTTAGAATTGAATGCATTTTGGAGAATACCCCCTGCTCCCCCTTGGTACTTTGGGAAAAAACCTCGTTGGTGCCACCAACTTAATTTTCCTAGGTATCAGCAGACGGCTCTGTCGCGGTTTTTTAGTGGCCACATCAAGTCTCTGACTTTTCAACAGGGCCGGAAAGTCTTCCCAGAATGTCCTAAGTGTGATGCTGATCAGGCTTCTCCCAGTTATATTTTGAATTGTTGGAGTTTTTTTATATGACGAGGTTTTAGGAAATCCTATCTTATTTCTGGATTTTTTGGAGAGCTACACCATCTGGGATAAGAAACAACAACAACATGGATCGCATTCGGTTTTCGGTTATCCGAACAATCGCGTATCCGAACGGTGTCTCGTCCCAATTGATTCGGATTAACGACGTTCTACTGTACTTGTTTCTACTCACAGTACATTGAAAAAATAGAACTACATAATACTAATAAATTACAGTGTTACTATTTGAGCAATGAGTACGAACAGATGTACAATTTGTACAATGGGGGCTGGTCCACCCCTAGTCATCTTTTTAAAAAAACCTTTGTGGGGGAAAAAATGGAAAAAAAAATGATTTTCTTCAAAACATCGAGCAGCTGATTTTAACTCAATATTATCTTTCCAATTTAAAAAGATCACAACACAACCGGTACGCGATTCTATAAGTGATTAAACTTCTCAAGAAGAAGAATTCTTAAGACTCGATAATCCGCCAAGAAATGCATAATGCCTACAATTCACGCAACGCGAAGGTCAAAAGCAAAAGGCTCTTTGCCTTCACATCGTAAGAACAAGAGTAAATGTTTGCTTTGACACAGCTGCTTGTATTCACATTACTAGATCCGAGTTTTTATCTTTACTATATTACATGTTCTTTTCCAAATCGTTTAAAACTCTTAATTTCAAATGCCTACAATCTAACTACAGATTCGATTTGAAATAAAAATTTTAAATCTTTTATTAAAGTAATAATCTCGAAGCGTGCGGATATATTTTATACTTAAATTGTATCAATAAGATTAAATCACTCAAACACGACAGAATTGCAGCATATTAAAAAAGAAATCAACAGTATAATTCGGTCGTTTTTTAACACCCTTTTATAAGCTTCACTTGTGTGCAACGGAATCTTTGAACTCCATTTTTATTTACTTTAAAAGGTCAGATTCATTCGAAATTTTGCTCCCTTTTGTCCAGGACCGATGACAATAAAATAATTTAATAATTTTGTTCCACTGTCCTGATCAGGATTAACGATTTCCCACTTTCAGATCCCATCCTTCGTCTGGCGACTAAGTTCAGATCCCATTTCCAGATTTGGCGACTAAAAGATTAAGTTACAACTTAGTTCGATAAACTACAAATAGAGTGTTTTTGAAACTATAATTTATTTTACAGAACCTTTCACAGTTCGTATACTCAATAATTAAAATTATATTTTGCTTGGAGCATCTTCAATTCCCCCTATCAAGTACTTTGTAGTTCATTCTAGAAAACTCTTACATGAAAAAGGTGATTTAATGGAATTGACACGCACAGTGGGATTCTCGGGTTCGGACCCTTGGTTATTGGGGGGGGGGGGATCCGGAAGAGAATGGTGGACTTTCGACCCTCGACCTCCACCCTTGTTGAAAAATTCCTGTGTGCTCCACTGGACACGCAGTATCACACAGTTCACCATATAGTTATAAATGCAAATCTAATGCAAAGATATGCAAGGTTCATTATAGACAGGGGGTTAACTACCGCCGTATCTGCCGTATTAATGATACGGGACCAACAAGCTACAGGGGCCCCATTATGTGTAAGAATATAATCGTAAAATGTCAAACGGTCCCAAATAGGGGCCCCCAAGGATTACAGGGCTTACTCAGGACCTTCTACGCCAGTGATTACAGACAGCTTTCACAAGCCAAGTTGCCTTTCCTGATTATCAAGCTAAATTGCAAAAATAAACATAACTCATTTTGATTTGATTATGAATTGTCTTCGCGTCAAAGCAAAACGAAGACTACTGGTAACATACTTCCTAATATTGAACCAAGGTTTGATCAAGAGAATAACACCCAAGCTGATACCTCACTTCCCCAAATCTTCACAAATTACGTACATCAGGATTTAGAAATCTAGTTGAGATGGTGATTATGTATTAACGCTGCACTGTAAAGCAACACGAACAGGGGCGTCTTAAGGTATCCGACTACCCTAAAATTGTGAATTTTGCCAAAAATTGACGAATTCTTTTATGATTTTATTTTATAGGCCATCTTAGTAGCTTTATAAAAATACCAAGTTTGTTATTTTCCGTTCACTAGAACAACAACTACAAGTGTTTTAGTAAAAGCAGATGTCATTACTTTAAGCAAGATGTCATACTTTAAAACGCGTTTTACTCGAAATGCGTTTTTTTTTTAAATACTCAAAGGGGCCAGCGATTGCTAAAAAAGTTTTGAAAATAATTAACTGAAATTTTTTTGCGTACGTTCTGTATAATAGTAGAAGTGTTTAAATTAAAAGGTTAGAATTGAATGCATTTTGGAGAATACCCCCTGCTCACCCTTGGTATTTTGTGAAAAACCTCGTTGGTGCCACCAACTTAATATTCCTAGGTATCAGCAGACGGCTCTGTCGCGCTTTTTAGTGGCCACATCAAGTCTCTGACTTTTCAACAGGGCCGGAAAGTCTTCCCAGAATGTCCAAGGTGCGGAGGCTGATCAGGCCTCTCCCAGTCATATTCTGAATTGTTTGAGTTTTTCATATGACGAGGTTTTAGGAAATCCTATCTTATTTCTGGACTTTTTGGAGATTTTTGGTTTTATGGAGATGGTGTAGCTCAGCTACACCATCTGGGATAAGAAACAACAACAACAGAAGTGTTATAACTTTCAGATTTATCAATCACTGTTTTATTATAAAATTTAGTCCCCTTATGTGAATATATAACCACTGTTTTTTTAAGAAATTTCGTGTAATAACAAAGATAAAGTGCTCTCGTTTTTGTAAAAATTAAAATATCTCTTGTCCTGAAGGTCATTTCAAAAATGAATAGCAAAGCAACACATCAAAATTAAAAATCTGTTCATAAACTTTTGGTACAAAATGGGCCACGTTAATGTTATTTTTTGTCAATTTTTACCATGTTTGTAATAATTTCTTTTTCTATTCTTAATCTTAGCATATTTTTCTTAAAATGTGCTGAACAAATCTAAAAACAACAACAAAAAATCCCCATATATCCCGCTTTTAAAAAAACAGTTGTCGCAAGTCGTCGGATACCTTAAGATTTTTTCAGCCCCTGGGTCCCTATGCAAAAGTCCCACATGTGACCCTTAAAAGTTGACAGAATACAGCATAGGTTGTCAAAAACTCGTACAAACTAAAACAAATACGCTTGAAACTGAGATTTGTTATCCGTTATTTCTCATTTCCTATTCATTCAGGATGGATAGATTACTACGGTACTTAAAAAACTAGCATAGCTTATTGTTAAATATCTTCATAAAAGAAGCTACATGTTAAAATAAGTGTGCGCGCATGTGTTCAGTCCACTCCAGTTAAAAACTCTGCATACAACCGATAAAATACTTAAGAGCAATGTCAATCCTTATACAGAGAAAAGCCGCAAAGAGTAACGAACAACGACGGCGTCAATCAAACGCGCCGAAAAACGAAGGCACGCAAATGGAGATTGCCGATTAGCAGAGCAACGAAGAATGAAAGCAAGAAAATCTGGAGAAAGGACAACACGAAACCAAAAAAACTCGCCCCCGAGACACGTACGCCGCTTTATCGCAGAGACCCGACACAGACCGAACTGAAACGTGAGCGGATTGTAGAAGCGAGCAAACAAGGTGACATCGCGATTAAGAAGTAAAAAAGCGCTTTCTTTTTGTTCTCGCGCGAGCATTTCCTTTTAAGAAAGAAAGGTTTTTTTCCCTCAAAAATGCCAGATGAGTAAGATGCTTTTCCAGTAAATAGGTTTACGAGTCAGGTTTCTCGACAAAAAAGGTTAAAAGTTGTCTCGGAAAAAAATAACCACACAAAACAGTGAAAATGGAGAAATGTGTGTCTCTAAATAGGGCCTCTTTCCATATAAGAACAGTTACCAAGTTCAGCTTTCCACCCCGTGACTTTTTAACATCCATTTCAACCAAGTTTAAAGTCCATTGACCTATCAAGTCAAATCATCTGAATGGAACGTACAAATAAATGGTTCAAAAATTTCTGTATTACAGATACTGTATTGCAGATTAATTTTATCATTTTGTATTTTGAACACAGTTTTTCTAAACTCATAGATAAATTAAAATTATCTTCAACAAATTATTCATTAAATTTTGAATCTTTGATTTAAAATTTAACTAAGCTTTTGAGTGAGCGATAAGGTTACGGGGTAGCCTAGTGGTCAGTGTGCCCGAGTTCTGGTGCCATTTAAGACTCATCGTGTAGAGGGGTTGATGCACGTTAATTCTGTCGTGGCTGAATTTAATCCCGTTGGCGTGGACTAGAAATTTGGAAAGAGGTGCCAGCTCAAGTGTCGTCTTCGTCACTTGAGCGAGGTTCAAAATTACACGGTCCGTTTCCCAACAGCCCGCGTGTTGCTTTTATAGAGCGATTTTAACAAACACTCACTCATTTCAGTGTGAGTGACAAAATCAAACTCTTAAAAATCCATCAATAAATCTCTGGCGTCTGAATTCAAGTGTATGTTTACTTACCGAACGTCCATAATCTTACATTCCGTCAATGGGCCTTCTTCAAACGCACAACAACCCCTTACAGGCTTTGGCTGCCTCAACCACGCGCTCCTTCCAGGGTCCTCTGCTTGTAGCGGACTCCTCTCGAATTTTTAATTTTCAAAGTATTTAAGTATTTCTTGATGTCTTCCTTCAGCTCGAATTTTGTTAGGTTTTTTTAAATGTCAAAATTTTAATGGGTTTATCTTTCGAGCTTCTCCAAATATGGGCAAGCTATCTTAATCTATTACTACGAATGATATGTTGTTTGTGGTTGTTGTGATAAAACTCTCGTACATTTCCCAGTTACATCTGGTTCTCCACTGTCCTCCTTCCTGCACTGGGCCAAAGATAGGTCTGAGAACTTTTCTCACAAATATGTCCAGTGAGCGTGATGTATCTTTTTGTTCAAGGTTCATGTTTCACTTGCATACTTGGGGCAGAAGTTGATAATATAATCAAAATGACTAATAAATGCTTTGATATGCTTTTTTCCTTTTTATTCCAGGGTCTCCTAATTCCCTTTCTGCGTCTCATTTTTTAGTATTTTAACTAATAAGTGTCTTTTAATTTGAAATTTCGGGAATTAGGCGACCCTGGAAAAAAAGGAAAAAAGCATATGCAATATTGAATGAAAGAATTGAAAACATTCTAAAAGAATTCGAAACATCAAACAATCTAGAAAAATATCTAAAATCTTTAAGTTTTGTCACTAGGTTGAACTAAATCCAATGGTAAATGATATTTATGCCTTTATAATAAAGGTTAGTTAGTATTTATTTACTTGTATATTTATTTTTCTTTTATCTACTTGTATCTTGTGCATTTTACTTCTAGTATTTATTTTTACTGACATTAATGAATCTAATTAATTTTGTGGCAATTGCACCTGTTCTAATATTTATTTGACTCTAAAATACAGTTTTCCACAAAATTCCTGAAATTCGTTCATACCCTTCATTATATTGTTACTTACTATTGATTGTTAAATATTTCTCTGAAAGTTTTTATTTCTATTACATTTCGCTATGTTTAAAATGCATTCGCACTATAATACCTTAACAATTTAATACAAATCATTAAATTTGATTGGCAAAAATGTATTTGTATCCTTGTAATTCGGTAATCGAATCTGTTCTAAGATGAGGGGGGGGGTGTCCGCTCAGTCCACGAAATGTTATGTGTCCGCTCGAACCACGTCCGCCGTAGTCACGCCACCGACAAAGTAATATAAATGTTTTGTAAGTTCTTAATTTAGTTTTGTGATTTATTAAATTAGGTCTTAATTGTCTTCTCAGCCCGTCAAAGCATTTATTAGTCATTTTTATTCTATTATCAAGTTCTGCCCTAAATTTATTTCTATCATTAATTATTGGCCAAGGTATTTAAATTCATCAACTTTTTCGAAGTTGCAGTCAAAGGGTCTAAACATGCAATATCGTCGATGGTGGCAATATTTAATAATTTTGAGCCGCGGTCAAGTGACCAGGACACCTGAGACACCAACGTGAGGACTTTGAGCCAGGGTACATTTAACATGCATCAATACAGCGAATCTGAAATACCACCAGGATTAGAGCCTACGATTCGATTGATACAGCGCTCTGAGAGGTCAAATAAATGTAACGTACTAAGTTTTAAGCAATTTTCTTCATTTTACTAAAAATATTAAGAGTTTAACAAGTAGAACGTAATGCTTTTGAAAATCCCCCGCGGAATTCATTGAAACATCTATTAAATACTGCTATATAGTATTTGTTTATTTCAAGTATATAATCTCAACTTTTGACAGCCTCCATAGCTACGCGCAAACATATTTTTACCATGTGAGACAATCCTAGCATCTATCATGTGAATTTATCCTGGTATTGGTATGGAAGAAGAGTACTCCAAACTACAACTCAACAACGTCGGACACAAGTTGGCGACCACAATCATTAACAGCAAACAAATCAAACCCAAAAGTTATAAAGGCCAAGTATACGAACTTTAAATTTGTATGAACCTCAAAAGGGAAAAAATTAATAAAAAACTAACTCTTTTAAGACCGTGCACTGAAAACTATACGTTCGTTTCGAAAAAATCAATATAAGTTCAAAAACCACAATCAGATGACGAGGTCGGCAATCAGCTGGCACCCTATTTTAAACAATAACATTTAATTATTACGCACAAAATGTTGGCAAAGAACAGCTTTAACTAGAGGCTATGTTATTGAAAAAATACTTATCATTATCACTGGCATACTTACAGATTTTAAAATTAAATTCATTATTGATGAAAGCAGGCATGAGTTGCAACATAAGGAAAATTAAAAAGTGATGAGATGAGCAACCAAAACAATGGGCTCAATTCATGACGGTCACATGATAAAGATGAACACGTGTTTGCTATTGAATTCAAAACAGACATTTAACTAATTCCACTTGTGCACTTCCACAGTGCAATTCTTTTTCTAAAATTTGAAATGTTACAATTGGGTAAAGTTGTTCAAACGTTATAAAAAAATTCCTCAAAAAGATTTCAAATTTTTAAAAAAAAAGCTTATTTTATGCATGTATTATTAAATAAAATACATTTTGTATATTATATGCGTTATTATTGTTGACAAATCTATACTTTTTAAGAGAAAGTTTCTGCAAAGTGTAAAAGTTGGCAACAACGAAGTACATGAACTGATTAGCTGGAAACACATGGTTGCTTTTATCGAGTGACTATGACGTCACATGAATTTAATCCAAAAGCTCCCTAAACTAAACCAAACTAAACTCAGTGGCGCAACAGCCCATTGGAGGGCCAAGGTGTACCGTGCTCATCTCAGTTTTCATAACCTTGCGCGCTAGGATGCATGAGTAAGTGTTCAGGTCAGGTGGCAGTCTGACGCGAAACTCCCAGTGTTTAGTTCCCAAGCAGGCTTGGTACTCATTTATCGACCCATTGAGGGAATGAAAGACTGAGTCGACATTGCTCATCCCGTGATTTGAACACCGGGCCTCTGGCGCGGCCCATTGGGCTTTACAATAGCTCCCCAGGTGGCTAAAAAGCGATACGTTTAATTTTGAATGTTTGGTATTTGATTTGCTACTTTTTTTCCCTACTTCAGTGAAGGATTGAATATTAACGTCGCACTGTTCAGCTTACACGAGGGCATTTGGCGACGGACCTCGTAATTTTGAGCCATGGTCAGATGATGAGGAAACCTGAGCTGGCACCCCCTCTCCTAATTACCACACCACACCAACGGGAGGACCTTTGAGCCCTCAACAGATTTAACGTGCATTGCTTCCCTACAGGGCGGGTCTTCAGTGGTACTGGGTTTGAACTCATGAGATGTTCTAGACACGATCCGATACCTTCCCCACTAAGCTACCGCGGCCACTTTCCCAACTTCAGAGAGAAAATCTAATGCACAACAATTAAAAAAAGGGACGAAAATTCAATCCAGATAATTCTGGAAGCTGGAGAGCACTTTTATAAAAATAAACAAAATGGAATATCAAATTTTCGAATATTTAACAAAATATACACAAAGATGTATGTAAAAATCAAGCATAGCAACTTCACTCAACATCAGTTTGACATTGACAACTGTTGCCATTCCGTTCCCTCTTGATAATTAAGTATTACAAAGAGTTGACTACGAAATTGACAAGTCCAAAAACAATGATGCGATTGTTACAAAACATCATGTTTTCACATACATTAAAAATATTTTAAACAGCATTTTCCCCAAAGAAATCGGCAATAATTGTTGGAAACAGTGCCATCTTCTGGGTCACGTTGCGAAGCCATGAGATGATGAAGCGAAATTTGTACTTACTAACGAGGACTGCTCTGCGGGGTGTAGCTGCAATGACGCAAGTGTCAAGCTTCGCAAATCAGCCACCTGTTCGAGAGAAAAAAAATCAAAATAAACTAATTTTATTCTTTCGGAGAGCAAAACATCTCACTTCAAGTGTTAGCAGAAATGAAAGAAATTTAAATTTTAAAAAAATTAAGAAAGCTAAGAGAAAATCAGAAATCAAGGAGAATATTCATTTCCACTTGCATTGCGAGAAAGGAGTCGCGAAATATTCGTTCGATCGAAACACGATATTATTATAGAAGTATCCACAAATTTATTATATACGGTAGAAAAAAGTACTCACTCAGTGTTCACAATATTGACATCAGTGGTTGATGATTATAAGACGGAAGTAACCATTAGAATTATGTCTTAAGACTCTTTGAGGCTCAGGGCCCCTAGGCAAAAGTAGGCCCTACCCGTTGCCGTAACGGAGAATGTTAGGGCTCCCCTGCAAAGTCAAATTTTGGGCCCCAAGTTGGATCTTACAAAGGATTCCAAAACCATAACGTAACATAAACTTTGGGCCCCCCACGATGCGGGGGTGTACGTTACGCCACTGGCCCTACCCGAGATCTTTAAAAGTAGACAGTAGCATACATTGTTAAATACTCCTTCAAAAGGTAATTTGTAACAAATTAATGTGCACGATTCACAAAATTTCAAAAACCCAGGCACAAGCCAGCTCGACCGATAGCCGCATTTCGAGTAAATGTTTGTGGTATTAGGCCTAGGCAACGGTCATCACATAATACAGTATTACCACTTTTGCCAGTTGACACACACACACACACATGCAGTTTGAAATTCCCTATTTTTTGGAGGATACGTACAGGAATAATATTTGACCATTACAATTATCTGGATCATGATCTCATTAAGACAGAGTCGAGAGTGAAACGAGGCCTTCACCAAGGGTGAGGCCCTGGACCCGGGACCAGTTGGCCCATGTCTTAAGACGTCCCTGACCAATAGCGAACATTTCATTCCCGAGTGAGTATTAACATTTCCCTATTCAGCTGCTCGAGGGCTTTTGGCGACGGACCTCGTAATTTTGAACCACGGTCAAGTGAGGTGAACGACACCAGAGTGGGCATGTCCCTCTCCTAACTACAACACCACATCAATGGGAGGACATTGAGTCACGACCGATCTAACGTGCTTCAGCCCTTCTACATGACGGGTCTTCAGTGGTTCGAAGTCACGACACGCCACCATGAGTTCGTGACCATGACCACTAGGCTAACGCGGCCTTCAAAGAGAAAATGGTAAAGAACTATGGAAATGGGATATAAATCCAGAGTACTATTCATTTACAAATGTGGTGTGAGAAGGAAATCGAGAAATACTCGTTGGGTCAAAGGCCCTCAATGTCTGATGAGGCAACTCCAAGGATTCCGTACCCAATAGAATTATCTGAATCCGAGGCGGAAGTAGGTGTAGAAATCAAATAACTAATCACAAACATAATTCGAAGTTATTTGCTTGATTAAGTAGTTTGATTTTATGGGTTAGAGAGAGATCAATCCCGCGACACACAACGAATTAGAACTCAGTTGATATAACCAAAAGGGGATACAGACAATGACTTTTTGAGGCCCTGGTCTCTTGTGCAAAAGTAGGCCCCATCTTCGATCCCTTTAAATGACAGTAATATTAGGGGTTGGCAGCCTTGTAGGTGTGGTGTGCCAACTCAATCTACCAATATGATTCAGGCTGCCACACTGTAGGAAATATTTGAAACAATTCGATTCCTTCGACAATACATGATCAATGATATAGCTTAACAGTTTTATTATATATAAATTTTGCATCATTTAAAAATATTTATTTACATAAAAATAAACAACATAATGTATATAAATATTTCTTCAATACATAAATGAAAAGTTATAATTGTACATAGATTATGCATTATGTATCTTTTAAACATATTAATTTTAAAATAAGAAACATAAAATAAAAGCATTCCTTCAATATAATTAAATAAAAAAATATATTTTTTATGTGAACCTCCCCTGCACCGCCCTACTTTATATCTCAATATCAAGGGTATAATTCGTGACTTTCAGTTTGACACGATTCTGTGAACATTTAATAGTCAAACAAACTCTTTGTGGACTCAAAATATTTTTCATATGAAAGTGAAGATTTGTTCACATAGATATGTATAACCAAAAGTGGAAAGAGCAGAGCACATGCGATTTTCTTTAAACTATTAAATATTTCCACAGGGATGGCATCCAATAATTTTAAATAGCCGTCGATTAATCGCTAGAGTTATCTTTCACTTTTAATTATTTTTTTTATTTATTTATTTTTGCAATTCTCTGTAATTTTTATTTTTATAATTCTGAAGATGATAGTCCAAAAATTTCATTCCAAAATTATCAACTTCCCTCAATTCAAAAATTGACAAATTTGTATAGTAGTGCAGATTGCCACTCAGAATCGTACCTCGTGCCAAATGTGGCACTCGTGCCATAAGTTGCCGACCCCTGGTATATAGCACGCACTGTCAAATACTCGTACAAAAGAGGTAACCCGTAACAAATGTGTGTGACTCAAACTCACAAACCTAGACACAACTCGACCGTCGCCTTTTGATTAAATGAGTAATGATCAGTGGCGTACACAGGAATTTTTCAGGGGGGGGGGGTCCAGGGTCAAAAGTCCACCATTATCGTACAATGCTCCAATACGCCGCCCAACATATTTTTTTTATTTCGTAGATTTTCGGGAACAAAAACAGTAAAAAATTAACTAATTAATACTAATTATTGAAGAATTAATTAATAAAAAAAACTAAATTAAATTTTACGTACTGTATACACAGGCTTAAAATCAATCGGGGGGGGGAATCAAGGGCTATGGGGGCAAGGGCCCCCCCCCCTTTGTTTGCGCCACTGGTAATGATGTATGGTGGTAGGCCTAGGCATGGACGACAGACATGACATCATAATACTGTCTTGTCACTGTTGCCAGTAGACATAATAGTTCGAAATTCCTAGTTTTTCTGAGAGTGAATATTAAAGCGCTCTGTTCAGCTACTCGAGGGCTGGCGACGGACATCATAATTTTGAACCATGGGTCGTGACTAGGAAGATACCTGAGCTGTGTCCCCACTCCTAGCTTTCACACCACACCAACGAGAGGACGTTTAACCCTCGACATTTTAAACGTGCATCGCCCACCCCCTTTATGTACGGCGGGTCTCCAGCGGCATTCAGCTCGAACACATGACACGCTCCTGCCACGGGTCCGTTACCTTGACCCCTAGGCTACCACGGTCATTTGAAAGTAATTAGAACTCAGTGCATAGAAGAAAAATAATTGACACGCGCTGTTCATTAGATTTAACCTAATTAGTGGATGATGTCAATGTAACTATATTTTTATCTTCCGAATGTGGAACAATATTCCTTAATTAGGGATTCTATTCACAGCAAACAGTGTAGTTTCAAAGAAGGAAGGGGAAAAAAAGAGTAAACGAAGTCTAAAACTTTTTTTAAAAGATCTAATTTTCTAGATTAAAAAAAAAAATGTAGGTACGGGAGGAAGTGCTTCAAATTAAATTTTTCCCGATTCCCATTTGTTTTTCTGCCTCAAAAAAACAAGAATGAAACAGAAAAATATTTGAGAAATGTACACAGCATTATGTATTGAACGTACTCAGTGGCGCATACGGAAATTTTTCAAGGGGGCGGGGTGGAGGGGGTTCACCATTCTCGTATCATTCCCCAAAACGCCGCCCAACATATTCTTTTGATTTTGTCGATTGTCAGGAACAATAAAACAGTAAAAAATTAATCATTGAATAACTAATTAGAATTAGTAAAATTAATTATTAATAACGCCACCCAGCCAGTATGGTGGATATGACCCTCGGCTTGTAACCGAGTTGTCTCGGGTTCGAATCCCGAGTAAGGCATGGATGTATCTTCGGGAAAAGAAGTCGGACTTCTGCCTGAAATGGATTCCTGTCTCGAATGATAATCAGCGCACCCCTTCTGTTCTATGCTGGGATCATCGTTTATAATAAATATCTATATTTTGTTTGCATTGTATGTTTCTGTTCTTCCACTCGTCTTTCATATGAATCCCAGGATAAAAACACCACGACAACAATTATTAATAACCAATATTAAATTTTACGTACTATATACATAGGATTATAATCAATCGGGAAAAATGTCAAGGGCTATTAGGGGGTGTCCGGACCCGGGGATTCCCCCCCCCCTTTGTGTGCGCCACTGAACGTACTGAATGCCACAAGGTAATTGACCAAATAACATTCCACGATGCGAGCGCAAAATATCATGCATCATGGCACGGTCAGAAGATTCGTGTGTGTCGGGGTCAATCCATTCATGCTTCAAAACAGCATTGTTCCTTCAGTGAAAGTTATTCAATATAGTAATCAAAATGTCTAAAAAAACTTCACCCACATAAATTGGTAAGCTGTCAGCTTTTATAGTTCTTTGTCCAACTTTGCTCAGAAAGTGGGGAAGTTACCATTTTAGAGTTAAATTTTAAAAACTGTTGTTCTTTTATTTATTCTCCCCTTTCTTTTAACGTCCAATAGCCGCTGCTCTACACCCTATTTGTTAATTATGTGCTAATAAACTGATTTTTTTTTTAAAAAATTTTGACGAAAAAAAATTTAAATAACATTTTTAGGATATTAAAAATTGAACACCAATACGTCTATTTTTTTTTTTTTTTAAATTTCTAATCAAGTGACTAGATTATTTTATTGGGTTGAGCTTTGAACAACTAAAAACACAAACCACATTTCATATATACTAAGAATACTTATGAAATGAATGAAGAAATGATTTGAAAATTCTTTATATGTATAAGGTCTTAGCTAACGACTTTTTCTTGAGAATAACAGATAGTAAATTAATTGTTTACTAATGTCGCATTTCGAAGCTACACGAAAGCTATTGGTAACGGTAGTTACAGTCTTTCAATTTAAAAAAAAAAATAGAGGAAAGAAGTGACTTTAGTGTGTGTTAAGGAAGCCGACACCCTGAGATCGGTCCTGACTAAAATGTATTTCTCTTTTTTTTTTTTTTAACATTTATAAATCTCGTGCACCACGCGCAATGTATAACACGGGGGCATACAAACACAGAAGAAAGGAATATAACACAAACATCCAAGCCTTTTCTGGGATTCGAACCCAGCCCCTACGCACCGCAGTCAGCTTCACTGACCACTATACCGGATGGGCGGCTCTCTCTCGGGTTTGAGGGACTTTTTATGGAAAAATCACTTTAGATACCATGTTAAATCTAATATAAAGTGATTTAACATGGTATATAAAGTGATTAATAAAAAGTTAACACCAAAAAATTGACATAATTTTTTGGTGTTAACTTTATTTTATTCTGAAGGTACGTTTAAATACAATTAAATCAAAATTAT